>BSBM01000299.1:33497500-33537500 GCA_027924585.1 Larix kaempferi | reverse complement strand
GATGACACTCCACTGATTATGGATCTGTCCATGTAGGCTAATTCGAATCACACCTAGTGTATTCAAATCCTGAGCATTGTACATTTATCTTTTTATTATTCAGATTAATGTAGCATGTGTAATTATTCTGCCTCTATCTGAGCTCCTTTGGATCTATGTTCTTCTGCTCTATTCTTCTTCTGTCATTCCTAAATTATTTCACTGTGAGGTTTACATCATCTCTTTGGATCTACTGTGAGCATTTTCACACATTTCCCTAGAGGAAGACTGGGAAATTTAAATCGCTCGAAGGTGTGTGAGAATCCTAGTAGAAATGGATATGAGATAAGGCCTGTATGAAGAGAGTAAAATTGAAATGCATGGGAGCTCATGGACTCAAAGATTGGACTACTGGAAGCTACCTTTCAGATGATTCACTTATAGGAGAGTGGGGAATTTACAGAAGGATTGTACTTTTTGATCGGAAACTACTCGATACAAGAAGGTTTGGGTAAGGAAGGATCGGGCCCTCTCACCTATTAAACTTACAGAAGGTGGTGAACATGAGGAGGGTGGTAGAAATAAAGAACATGGAAGAGATATGCATGGATAAGGTGATAGACCAGTCAACAAAGGACATACCAATTGACACGATGGAACAACTTGTTTGTCAGCGTCACGTAGAGGATAAAAGCATGATGTGCTCTGGAAACAAATCACATTTGGATAATGAAGGTATTAACACTACTTCTAATGTAGCTAATTCATTATTTTCTGTTTATAACGTTATTAATTAGAAAGAGGAAGATGGGAACGAAATGGTAAAGGAGAATTGTGAACCAAATACCCATACCTCTACTCAAACTTCAATAAGGAGGGAAGGAATGACGTCCTCGAAGTCTTGGGCTTTTCAGAAGAGGAAATATGATCTGAGATCCAAAGTTGTGCAAAAGGATGAGGCAGATTTGGTTTCCACGGGGGGTTTAGCTCTCAATCCTCTACAGAAGGTGCAGGAAAGAAGGGAGTCTTCTATTTCCAAGGCCCAAAAACAAACAGCGCTAGATATAAAACAAGGGAAACATGAAACTATAAGTCAGGCTCTTAGAGTGGAAAAATCCCTACGTAAGGGATCTTAATGCTAGTCCTCTCTTTCAATGCAAGGGGGCTAGAGGGGGCCTCAAAGTTAATTGCCCTCAAAATACTGGTAAATAATATAAAACCGACAATACTGTTAATACAAGAAAAACTGTTGGAAGGAATGAAGGAACAAGAAGATTTGGGTGTTTGTTTAAAATATTGGAAAATGGAATCCATTGATGTGGTTGGCAACTCAGGAGGTTTACTCACAGCATGGAGTCCAGAGATAAAAATGCTATCAGAAGCATATTATGACTCAGTCTTAAATATTTTTTTGGAGGATGGAGAGACATGTATCCCTTTTACAATCCTAAATTTTTACGGTCCATTCTATGATAGAAGGACTTTTTGGGAGTCCTTTAGAAACTCTGGTGCCCTAGATCCAACGAATGTGATTCTAGGGGGGGACTTGAATTTGACCCTCACAGTCAGAAAGTATTGGGGGGAGAATGCAAGAAGTGACTCATTGAGTCTGTTTTTCAGTGCCTTCTTTGAAGGGAAAGGACTAATTGATGTGCAACCTTGAAAATTGGAGCCAACTTGGAGAAACAGAAGAGGAGGAGAGCAGGTGATATCCAAAAGACTAGATCATTTTTTGGTCTCAGAAAATCTAGTCAATGGCCAGTTAATAATTCAATCAATGTTTGAAACAGGGGGAATCTCATACCACAAATTGATAGCTCTAATATTAAGGGTCCTGGAGCAAAAACCCCCATCCCCTTTTAAATTCAATCCATTATGGTTAGAGGAGGAAGAATATAAAACCCTAATAATGGAGTCGTGGAAACCCCTAAGAGAGTCTCAGCACTCCTCTTTCATGCAACAATTTGTGGATAATCTGGAAAGAATAAAAAATGTCTCCAAGGAATGGGGTCAGAAGCATAAAGCTTTCTCTCAGGAGGAATTGAAAGGGTTGGAAAAGAAAATTGAGGAATTTTATGGCTCTAACAGGACCAGTGTTTTTTCTAAAGAGGAGGTGGAGACCTTAAAGGAACTTGAGTGTAAAAGGAATACAATGATGATGAAGAAGGAACAAATGTGGAGATTGAAGAGCAGGGCTCTGTGGCTGGCAGAGGGAGATAATAATAGAAAATACTTCCATGGGTATGCCTCTCACCAAAGGAGTATCAATACTATTGTTGAAGTTAGGGATGCTCGAGGGATTATGGTTCAGTCATTTCAAGAAAAGGCTCAAGTGGTTTTGGATAATTTTCCTTCTCTCTTTGATGAACCTGATGGGTGCCCGATAGCAAAAATTATTGATGTATTGAGGCTCTTCCCCAGGCTAATATTGAAGGAAATAAATGTTGAACTTACAAAAGAGGTAACAAAAGAGGAGATGAGTCAAATTATGCATTCCTTTCAGAAGGGTAAGAATCCAAGACCGGATGGTTTCAATCTGGATTTTTTCCTAGGGTTTTATGACCTTATAAAGGAGGATATATTGAAAGTCGTAAGGGAATCTCAAAGATCAGGGAAAGTAGTGGGAGTTATAAAATCTACCTTTGATCCCAAAGAAATAAAAATCAGATTCATTTAATGATTACATACCAATTTCATGCTGCAACATGATATATAAGGTGATAGTAAAGGTCATTTTCCAAAGGCTAAAACCTATTCTATGTGAGATTATATAGGAGGAAAAATTTGTTGTTTTGTTTGACAGACAAATCCATGATGCAGTCTCTTCAGCACAAGAGGCAATACACTCTATCAAGCAGGAAAATCAATGCACCTTTGCACTCAAGCTGGACCTATCCAAAGCTTATGATAGGGTTAGATGGACTTTCTTAAGACTGCTTTTGATCCAAATTGGAATGTGTATGGAGAGGTAGAATGGATCATGGGTTGTATTCAATCTACTTCCTTTGATGTTCTGATAAATGGGGCGCCTTCTTCCTTCTTCCATCCAACAAGAGGAATAAGGAAAGGATGACCCCTCTCTCCTTTTATGTTCCTCCTTGTAGTTGAGGCATTGAGTCGGTTAATTCATCAATCCAAAGAAACAAGGAAGATTGAAGAGGTAAAGGTATCAAGCTCATAAGAGCTTACACATACTCTATTTGTGGATGATGTTCTTCTTTTAGGAAAAGCAATTGTTGAAAACTTAAGGGCTTAAGCTTCGGTACTGAAGTTCTATCAAAAGGAAACATGGATGGTAATAAACATAGAGAAATCAAGTTTGTCCCATAATGATTTCACAGAAGAGCTAGTGCAGAGTGCAAGGGAGATAATCCCTTATCCAGCAGTCTCCATAACAGAATGATTTAAATACTTGGGATTCTTCATGAAGCCAAATTGTTATTCATTTCAAGACTGGGTTTGGCTATACAAGAAAGTTGAAACATGAATTGAATGTTGGACAAATCGTTTTCTCTCAAGAGAGGGGAGATTAGTTCTTCTAAAAGCAGTACTTTAGAGTATTCTAGTATATTGGGCCTCTATAGCCTATATTCCTAAAGGAATACTAATAAATATAAGAAAGAACTGCTTCTCCTTTCTCTGGACAGCCAACAGTTAATCAAAAGGAGTCCTTTTAGTGAAATGGTCAACGCTAATGTTTCCAAAAGAAATGGGAGGTTGGGGGAATAAAAATCCAACCTTATTTTGTAAATCATTGTGTAGGTTAGTATAGTGTCCCAACTCTCTGTGGCATAAGGTAATGAATTCCAAGTATTGCTCTGGATCCACCATAGTTGAATGGTTCTGAAACCCTATCAAATCTCATAAAAACGGATCAATAAGATGGAAAGCCTTGGTATTGGCTTTTCCCCTGGTAGGAAATTGGTCTGCATTGAAAATAGGGGATGGGAAAAGTGTGAGAATTGGCGGGGATCCTTTGGCAGGAGCATGAGAATATTACAGTTTGTCATAGGCTTTAACTACTGAGTTAGGAGCTCAAATGATCTTTTCCCTAGTTGATGCACAAGCACAACAGCCACAACAAAGAGGAAGATCTGGTTGGAAAACAGCGCAGGACCTGGGGTCAGGACGTGAAGAAGTGGTGGATTGGAACAGGTATGTGAGAAAATTAGTCACTAGATTTGTTCATCTGAATGAGAAAGAGTGGGACAAGTTGATTTGGACAAAGAATGCAGCAGACGGGAATTTCTCGGCAAAAATAGGATATGAAGTTGCAGTTGCAAAATCCTTTGAAGGAGATAAAAGGTGGTGGTGGGAAAAAGTATGGAGTATCCATATTCCATTGAAAACCATTGTAACCTTATGGTTGGATTTAAACGATAAGCTGCTAACATGGGAAAATTTAAAAAAACAAGGATTTCAGGGCCTGGGTGTGTGCGTGTTATGTAAATCTTTCGAAGAACTGTCCTCTCACTTGTTTAGTTCTTGTCCTTATGTAGGAGACGTATGGGATTCCACCTCAAAGAGTCTTAATAACAATAGGATTTTTATGAGAAGTGCATTGTCGCTGGAACAACTCACCCAGAAATGGTGGCAGGAAGCACGGGTACGTTGCTATGACACTTTCCCAGCTGTTTTTGTGTTCAGCATTTGGGAAGCCCCCAATAGAGCTATTTTTCATAACAAATGGGTTCCACCAGACATAAAAACTTATATGTTATTGTAGAAGGAGAAGGAGCACATAACCGATCTTGAGCCAAGTAAGCAGCATGTGATTACAATCCCGGAAATAGATAAAATCCTCCCCTGGGCGTATTTTGACAGTGCAAGTCGAGGAGAACCACCACTTGGTGGTGCGAGAGATGTACTCCATCTTTCAGAGACTACAAAACTGTGTATAAAATATGCGTCGGGTCAATCTTCAAATAGAAGATCCGATCTTGCAGCATTATGGGCAGTCCTCAAGGTCGCTCAGAGCAAGCAAGTAGTAAGGATACAAATGTATGGTGATTCAAAAATTAGCCAAAGGGAAGAGCCATATAGGAGCAACACACCTTCAATATCTGATGTCTAAAATTCATTCATTGGTGTCCTCCTTTGAATTTGTATCCTACACACACATATACAAAGAATTAAGTTCTGAAGTAGATTTTCCATCCAAAAATGGCATTGACGCTTCAACTAGGAGTCATTGAAGTTGAGGAACACATAATGGTCAAGCTACGGATCATTTCATTATGATTTGAGGAGATCTTTGAATTTTGCAATAGAACAGGAAGAAGAAGCTTTTTGAATTCACCAATCATGTGTATGGGATCTAGATAGGTAGATTTCAAGAATCAAATTTTTGTATGTAAACAAGGCAATGTCTCGTTGAAAATATTGTAGCATTTAAGGCAATACAATCAATGTAAGCTCATATAGAGCAGTTCATGTTTATTCTTTGTGAATAAAAGGATTTTTTTCTTTGGAATATATATATATATATATATGTATATACATTTATACATACATACATATATATACATACATACATACATACATATATATATATATGTATATACATACATGTATATACAGAGGTAGATTTCAAGAAGCGAATTTTTGTATGTAATCGAGGCAAGGTGTCGTTGAAAATATTGTAGCATTTAAGGCAATACAATCAATGTAAGCTCATATAAAGAAGTTCATGTTTATTCTTTGTGAATAAAAAGATTTTTTTCTTTGAAAAATATATATATATATATGTATATGTATATTCATACGTATACATATACGTAGATGTATACATATATATACATGTATACATACATACATATACATGTATACATACATATATATAAGTATGTATGTATACATACATAACATATACATACATGTATATGTGTACATATACATGTATGTATGTATGTATGTACATGCATACATACATACACATACATACATATGTGTGTGTATGTATGTACATACATACACATATATACATACATATATATGTATGTATGTATTATATGTATACATACATATATATATGTATGGATGTATACATGTATATGTATGTATGTATTATACATACATATACATGTATACATACATACATATACATACGTATGTATATGTATATGTATGTATGTATACATGTATATGTATGGATAATACATACATACAAATACATGTATACATCCATACATATATATATGTATACACACACACACATGTATGTATATGTATACATACATGTGTGTGTGTGTATACATATATACAAACATACATACATATATATATGTATGTATACATATGTGTATGTGTGTGTATACATATATACATATATATATATGTATGTACACATATATATATGTATGTATACATATGTGTGTGTGTGTGTATATATGTATACATATGTGTGTGTGTGTGTGTGTGTATACATATATACATATATATATGTATACACACACACGCACACACATATATGTACACATACATACATATATGTATGTATGTATGTATACATAGATACACATATATGTATGTATGTATACATACATACATACACATATATGTATGTATGTGTACATATGTGTGTGTGTGTACATATATATATATATATATATATATATATAAAGAAAACTCACACACGCACATAGATATATATATATAGAGAGAGAGAGAGAGAGAGAGAACCCACAAATGACTGTGCAACCAACACGAAGCAAGGGGTATGATTTTCACAAGGTAGGGAGATAGATATTCAACCCATGAAGACAGTGGAGTAAATCCAAGTGTTAAAGAGAGAGCTAATGAGCCATTAACTACCAAGTTGATTTATGCACCCATTCATTCAATTATTTCAGGAAAAAGTGGTTGGGGTAGTTATTGTCTTGGGAAAGGGAAATCATGGATGCCAATTTCATGTTTGAATTACCCTACAGTTTTGGGGAAAATTGGGGATTTCTTATTGGATAGGAGCACAATTATTAATTAAGTCCCATCCTTTCATTATTTCAACGGGGGGAGGGGTTTTTCTTGACAAGCATTCATGAGTGAGCTTCCTTCAGGTAATTGGTATGTCTGAGTCTTCTTCTATCATCAACATGCTTAGCTAATAATCCCTAATTCACCTCTGTTTCCCTTTATTGGTATTTCCCTATTGGGATCGGGTTATGGTGAATTGATGTAAGTAAGTGGGATCAAGCAAAGAAAGGAATTTTGGATCAAACTTAAGTGTCATATTAAATTTGGGGATAGTTCAAATGTTAGTGTGAATTAACTAACTATTTGAGCCTTATGTATGTGTCCGAGAGTAGATAAGGGTATGGGGATGTGCTTGAAAAACCTAATGAATATTGAGACCTCCTTGAAGATGACAAGATTTGGGATACTTTTCTATGCACACACTTAATATCACGTAGAAGAAGGTGAGACCTAAGGGACTATTTAGCAAAGAAAGGGTGCCTCCATGGTGTTGTGTGGGGCAGGCATTGTGGTTGCCAAGCTGGTTGAGTCTCTTAAGGTGCTAGTAGCTATGTGGGTGAGCTCACTGGCTCAGTATTCCTTCCCTTAGTTCTCTTGGCAACCCAACGAACCTTGTTGTGGGCTATCTTGGATGTGACATTGTGTCAAAATGACTGTGAATGAGCCATAGCAGTTTTTATTCCTTGCGGAAACCATGCCCAACTTAGGGATGGCCTCTCAATAGAAAGAGTACATGCTGGACAGAATGCCTATGTCTGGGTGGAACATTTCTCTTGCACAGTCAATTGCTAGGGAAAACTTCTTTCAAGATAAGTATTTTATTATTGTGTTATGTTGAATTAAATTCATCATAAGTTAATGTTAAATGGAATGAGTATATTTATTTTGCTATATCAAGTTGTATTATTAGGAAATATTGAATTTGAATTTATTTGCATGTCTTGATAGCACATATTTCAGTTGACTATGTAGTCTTACCTAATTACCTAAAGCTTGCTTGATTTCATGTGGAATAACATGTTTGCATGAGTAGTAATGAGCGGATTTGCATACAAGTATAGTCATGTGTATTGTCTAGACATCATCCTCAGAGGTTAGTGAGCAACCTAAATGGGTCTAAGGACCCTGAAGAGCGAAGTTGAATTTCTAGGGAAGCCACCATTTCAATCCCTAAGGAAACACATAAATCTACTAAGTGCAGTCATGGAACATGGCCCATCGGAGTGTAAAAAAGGGTGTGTTTAAGATAACCTGCCTATGTAACCACTTATACTATGAAACGAGAACTCGACACAGTTCTCGTTTTTCTCTCTCTTAATTTTAGTAGCTATTTTTACCTCCGTTTCAAAAAGGGTTGATACCAGTATCACACATTTTCATTTTGAGGCATTTTTTTGGGCCTTTGACACATCTTTATTGTAAAGTATTTTTAATTTCTATTTTCAAGTGTGTTTTTTAGAAATTTAACAAAAAAACATACATTTAGAAGCTAGCTATAATGAAAAACACATACATTTTCAAAATTTATCTTTAAAATTTAATCATAAATAAGATATTTTTATGGAAAAAATAGTAAACAAATCGAGAAAAAGAAGACATTTAAACCCATTTTTAACAGATTTTTAGTCATTTTGTATAAAAATGATACTATTTCACATTATTTTTCATAATATTTAACCACCTAACCAATTATTATTAAAATTAAAAAATATATATTTAAAAAAATTACATTGCCCCCTTCTACCCTAACCCTATCCCTACCCCCCACAAACTATTACAAAAGTTTAAAAAATAATTATAATGCGTCCCTTCTACCCTAACCCCTCTAACAAACTATTAATAATTTTTTTTTAAATTTACATTTAAAAAAATAATTGCATATCCTACCCTAACCCCCCAACCAACCATTAATAAACATTTAAAAAAACAAAGTACATTTCCTAATGCCCTAGCCCCCTACATTAACCCCCCAAAAATTACATTTCCTAATGCCCTACCCACTACGTTAACCCCCCGATGTTACCCCATTACCCCTCACATATTGTTTTAACTAAAAACAATTTAAAACCCAACTTAAAAAAATTTAAAAATTAAAATAAAAACCTAAACTTAAAAAATAAAAAATAAAACCTAAACTTTACAAAAAAAAATTAACAAAAAAACCTAGACTTTACAAAAAAATAAATAAATTAAAAATTTTAAAAATAAACTTTACAAAAAAATAAAAATAAAAACTAAACTTTACCAAAAAAAAACAAAAAATCAAAATCAAAATTAAACAAAACCAAACTTTCAAAAAAAAAAAAATATTTATAAATTAAACAAAAATGGCCGCCATTGTTGGGCGGGCGGATGCTGGCTCCGCCCACTTGGGCGCCCAAAGGGCCACCCCACAGGAGCAGCTTGATGCCTGGCATCGAGCTGCTCCTGTGGGGCGGCCCTTTGGGCGCCCAAGTGGGCGGAGCTAGCATCCGCCCGCCTCTTTGGGGTGGTCTTTTTTACGCCCAGGATAGCACAGGAGAGGGGAGGGGAGCGACAGGGGAGGAGGGAGTGGGATGGGGGAAGGGGAAGGGAGGAGGAGAGAGAAGGGGAAGGGGGAGGGGGAAGGGAGGAGGAGGTAGAGGGGGCGGGCGGAAGGGAAAGAGAAAGGGAGGAGGAGGTGGAGGGGGGAGGAGGTGGAGGGGAAGGGAAAGGGAGGAGGGAGGAGGGAGGGGGGCGGGCAGAGGGGAAGGGCAGCGGAGGAGAGGGGAGGGGAGTGGCGGAGGAGGGGAGGATGGAGCGGGCTGGGGGGAGGGGGAACTTTGTTTTTGTTTTTGTTTTTGTTTTTATTTTTAAGTTTAGTTTTGTTTAATTTTTAAATTTTTTTTTAAAGTTTGGTTTTGTTTAATTTTGATTTTGATTTGTTTGTTTTGTAAAGTTTAGTTTTTTTTTTTAATTTTTAATTTTTTTTTTTGTAAAGTTTTTTTTTTAATTTTTAATTTGTTTTTTTGTAAAGTCTAGTTTGTTTTTTGTTATTTTTTTTTGTAAAGTTTAGGTTTTATTTTTTATTTTTTAAGTTTAGGTTTTTATTTTTATTTTTTATTTTTTTTAAGTTGGGTTTTAATTTTTTTTAGTTAAAACAATGTGTGAGGGGTAATGGGGGTAACATTGGGGGGTTAACGTAGTGGGTAGGGCATTATGAAATGTAATTTTTGGGCGGTTAAGGTAGGGGGTAATGTAGGGGGCTAGGGAATTAGGAAATGTACTTTGTTTTTTAAAATGTAATTTTTTCAAACATTTATTAATGGTTCGTTGGGGGGTTAGGGTCAGATATGTAATTATTTTTTTAAATGTAAATTTTTTAAAAAAATATTAATAGTTTGTTAGGGGGGTTAGGGTAGGAGGGGTGCATTATAATTTTTTTTTTAACTTTTGTAATAGTTTGTTGGGGGTTAGGGTTAGGAATTTATTTGTTGAAAACAGAAAATTTCAATTTAGGGGTTGATTTTAAGGCTTTTGTAAACAATAGTATGAGATTTTTAAGCCATGGCTATATTTTTAACCCAGAGAAAAAAAACGTTGATACTAGTATCAACACTTTTCGATTTGGGGGTTGTTTTTGGTGTTTTTTATGAAAACATGATACTGGTATCAACACTTTTTGATTTGGGGGTTGTTTTCGGTGTTTTTTATGCAAAAATATGAGTTTTTATGGCTAGAGTTCTCGTTCTTAGTATATAGTTCTCGTTTCATAGTATAAGTGGTTATGTGTGAATCCTGATGCGTGAAAGAAAATTCGAAGGCCACCCGATGTTTGAATACTTAAAATACTAATGGATGAGACTAATCGAGAATAGCAAGAAAGGTAAGTGATAAGTCAACCCGATGTCCAAATCCTGAAGGGACTATCATATATCATTCATCGAGAAAATATAAGATGGGTAAATGTTGAAGCGGTCCCAATGTGATGAATAAAGGACTATTGGAAAGGCCTCATTGGAGGTTAACCATTGGGATATGTTGCTAAAATTGCATGGAAATGGGTATGACGAAGTAGAGAGTCCCAATGGATCGGAAGACTATATTGAAGATAGAGTTTCGGGAAAACCTCATCGGAGGCAAATATCAGATGTCATATTGGAGATGGAGTATCAGGAGGGGACCTTAATAGAGTATGCGTAAAAATACAATGAAGCAGAATTTCGATGACATATCAAAGCTGATATATCAAGAATGCCACATTAGAAGCAGACCATCGAGGAATGCGACCGACGGTGTATGCAAGGAACCAGAGGATGGTCCAATGTGAAGAGCCTGACAATTATTTGAGACATTGACTCATTAGAAATAATCATTTGGGCGATTAAGTCGTGATTCCAATGGGGAGGTTCTGATGTGAATAGCCCAACATTTATATTGGACATCAACTCATTGTAGATAATCGTATGCACAATTGACTCACAAGTCTGATGGGGATGGTCTGATGCAAAGAGACCGGTAGTTATATCGGACATTATCTCATTGAAGACAATTCTATATGTAACTAACTCATGAGTCCAATGGGATGGTCTAATGCAAAGAGCTCAACAATTATATTGGACCTCAGCTCATCGGAGATAATTGTATGTGCAACTGACTCGTGGGTCAGATGGGGATGGTTCGATGTGATGAACCTGAGTTGATGGTATCATTTTGATGGATAGGAGTCCAATATCGAACATTGGATATCTACCATCGAACTAGGCCGATCGAAGTTTCAAAAGAGTAAGTTGATGGAGAGATTCTGATGCGATCAGACTAATGCTATCGGTCGGACAAGGGAAATAGGTGAGCATCACATTTGGAAATACAGAGCTATCCAATGCGATGGAGTAATTCTAATGAAGGATCAAATGTGGGATTCCAATGGGTAAGGGTCCGAAGGAGTAGAATTTCATTGTCATATCAAAGTTGACGTATCGAGGAGTCCTTGTCAGAGGAGGACCATCGAAAATAAAACCTGAAGGAGTATGTGTGGGATTCCGATGGAGTGAGGATCTGATGTATTGGGTCCAATGGATCAAAGTTCACAACAGAGAAAGGGCTGATTCTGAAGCAATCCAATAAGGATAAAAAGGATGATAAATCCTTAAAATAATAATTCTTCATGGACTCTAGAACTACAAAATGGAAAGATAGGTATTGTGTAACTATATAGAAAGAATAAATTTGTACCCTGCGGCCTCAAAGTCTCATAGAGGATGTCTAGGGACATGACGGAGTGGTATCAGAGCAATGGTTTAATACTTTCCCTCTAGGTATAGGAAAATGGAAAATACCACCAATTTGATGCTAGTTTGGTAATGGAAAACGTGTAGTACACTAGCATGGTAATGGGAATTAAAGTAGCTAGAAAGTTACATTAATATGATGTCTAACAAAACTTCCTCTTGTGCAAGGCTCTTGCAACATCAATAAATCATTACAATGAGGACAAAAGGATAGCAAGTAGAATAAGTAGGAATGGTTAGCAATGGGTTGATCATCATGAGTGATGCACAAGGTCCTTATGAACATGAGGAAGATGTCATGGGAGAATATGTGCATGGTGATAATGCAAAAATGGAGTCCAATGGAAGGAGGGCATAAATTAAAAATCACTACAACAAAACAGGCAATTAGCGCCTAAAATAGCGCCATAATTTAGTGTATTTTAGTTCACGAATTGGGAAATTTTGTCAGCGCCACAGTTCATGTTCACTTCGACGCCGGAAATAGCGTTGAAAATAGTGCCAGATGTAACGCCTAGTAAAACGTCGGATATAGCGCCGTAAATGTGGCAACTAAAACAACGCCATAATTTTCACCTGGATTAGCTCCTACTTTAGCACCTAAAATGGCACCGCAAATAACGCCTCAAATGGCTTCCAATTTTGTTTTAGTTTTGACGTCTAGTTTTGCTCCTAGTAGTACTCCATGCTTTGCTTCTATATTGGTCCTAGTCTTGCTTCCTATTTTTCTTCTAGTATTGCTTCAAGTTTTGCTTCTAATATTGCTCCTAGTCTTGCTTCATGTTTTGCTTCTAGTATTGCTTCTAGTCGTGCTTCCTGTTTTTATTCCGGCAATGCATCAAAAATAGCTTCTTTTTTGGATTCCTAAATGATGCCAAGTTTTGCTTCCATTATGACGTTCCTTGTTGCTTCCATTTTTGGTTCTGGCTTTGCTTCTGGTTTTGCTTCCACTTTTGCTTCCACTTTTATTTCTTGATTTTCTTCAAGTTTTGTTTTTTATTTTGATTCCAGTTTTGCTCCCACTTTTGCTTATGGTTTTGCATCAAGTTTTGCTTTTGATTTTCCTTTCAGTTTTACATCTTTTTTTGCTTCTAATATGGCTTATATTATGAAGTCTTTTGTTGCTTCTAAAACTGGTTCCATTATTACTTCTTTGTTTTCTACCTGAATTGCTTATGTTTTTGCTTCCTGTGGAGTGCCAAGTTTTCCTCATTCTGAGATTGCTTCTGGTTTCTATCTAGTTTGGCTTCCAATGTTGGTTTTGTTTTTGCTTCCAACGATGCTTCTTGTTTTGCTTCGACTTATTAATTTAATAATTTTTATTTCAATTTTATTAGTTAAATATATCATGCCTCTTAAATAACTTATATGATTATAGAGTAAGTCATATTGCATTTGAAATATTTTATTGGATAACATTTATAAACATTTTTTAGGGAAACGAACATCCATACAAACTAATGTCATTATACTTATTAAATCTCCTTAAAAAAAAATATACAACAACCAGTATATATAAAATAAAAGATAATTATTATAACATTATCATCATTTATAATTAAAACAAGTGAGTCAAATATCTATAATTTAATTGAATTTGCCAACATCCATACTCAGCAGTAAATTAAACTGATCATCATACGTTATAAACATCCATCCAAAAATTGTCAACCACTTCCAATATATATATATATATATGACAAGTCAATACTGATAAGATCATCATCATATAGAACTAAAACAAGTGAAATTCAAATATTCCAGTAGATCAATAACATCTCAAAATGATACATGTTCAACGGTTGACATAAGTCAAAATGATACATGTCCAAATGACATAAGTCAAAATGATAAATGATGTAACTCAAACTTATACATGTCAAAATGATACAAGTCAAGATGATACATGTCCAAACGATACAAGTAAAAATGATACAACTCAATAATATCAACAATGATCCATGATGCAATCTATATGATCACATATGTCACTGGATACTACTAGCAACTGCCTCATCATCATCATCATCACCATCGTGATCATCATCATCATCAACATCAACATCATCATCTGCCTCGGTATCTCCTGTATCGACCTCATCTCCTACGTCGATACTAGACCCAACATAATCTATATATATATCATCATCTGGCTCAACAAGATCTTCTGCAAGACCCGTGTTCTACAAAAAAAAACATTAAAAATGAAAATTTATTATTTATTTCATGCAATAATTAAATTGTCTGTTATATTTCTAATATTACAACATATGAAACAAAACCATAATCATATTACATCAATATCAAAGTGCACATACCATAATAAAACTTCAAATAAGTTACAGCTAAGATGTCATTGCAATGATGTAAAACATGCAACAATTCTAATAAACGTTAGTAAAAAGATTATTAAAAAAAAATTGCTATACAATTTAACTATCAACTATAAATTCTAGAAACTCGACTTCATATGTGTTGTGGCTACCTACTAAAGCTCAGTTGAAGTCATCTGAGTATCACATCTCTTCCAGCTGAGACCCATTCCCACCAAGCGGGTCTGCTAAGGCGGTCCTCTTGCCACCTCAAAAATTATGCATAACTAGCCCTACGTCCTCTAGTCAATCTACAAAGAGGTCGACCCCATACTTTGTACAATAGTCCCTCT
The DNA here is from genome assembly GCA_027924585.1 of Larix kaempferi. Lineage (NCBI taxonomy): Eukaryota > Viridiplantae > Streptophyta > Pinopsida > Pinales > Pinaceae > Larix > Larix kaempferi. The sequence continues at coordinate 33,522,635 of BSBM01000299.1, read as the reverse complement.
TTGATCCCCAGTATGATGGAGTCCTCAACATACATAGATCCCTTTGTCCATAATTGTACTGAGTGTCCTCTAAAATCAACTATATAACCTTGATCCTCTAAGGATGAAACTGAGAGAACATTCACTCTAAGACGAGGAACATATAGAACATGATGAAGGTTAGAGTCCATCCTGACTCTAACTCAATTACAACATAATGCTTTCTTCTACTGACTACTCCTTCTGTGTGGATCCCACACCTCACCAAGCATCTAGTAGCTAATGATCCAGGTGGTTGAAATAGATCACACTCCCTTGTCATATGGCATGTGGCACCACAGTATAGACACCACCCATCTCAAGAAATATCCTTTGAATCCAGGAGAAAGACATACTCCTTGAATAGTGTGGATAATACTCCTTGAACAACCTAAAATAGTGGAACAAGGAATGTCAGTTATACTCACTTATACTTATCAGATTACAATATTGGAAATCAATCTCAGACAGAATTCTAGATCCAATGCCAAGAGAAGGAATGAGTCCACTTCAATGCAGCTTGATTTGATCCCTAACGTAGCTTGTTGTCTTAGCTATTGTCACATATGCATAAATTATGGAATTAAGATGTTAACCCTGCATATCCACACATAGACAATAATGCATATTATTTTTGAAGGAATTTATAAGAAAAAGTCCTTTAAAAAGCATAGGTAAAGGCCTCTTGAAAAGAGGAATAAATTCCTAGGGGGTTCATATGCTCAGGGTTGTTTGTTCAAGCATTAAAGCGCATCCTAGGTTTACAGTGTTGATATGCTCAAGGTTGTTTGGTCGAACATTAATGTGAATCCTCCCCAGTTTTACTTTTATTATATGCTATTGATTTATTACTTTATACCATAATATACCCTTAGGCTTTTAGGAAACTTGTGGGGTATGTATTATCTTCTCTCTTCGGGCTTACCCCATGGTAAAGGCAGGGCTATGACTAAGCTCACTCGATTCAATTTTTTTCATGGATCTATAGTTTGTGTGTTTTAGATATGCAAATAAGTTACCATATTATAACATATTATCCCTAATATAGCTAAAGCTTAGTTTATGCTATACACTTCTTAGAGAAGCTTACGATACTGGTATGAATAACTACAACACACTGGACACATTGTTAGTATTAACATAGTTGAAGTACACTTATCTCATGCTTTCATGAACGGGCTTACAAGGTTCAATGTACTAGTATGAGTTAATGGTGATCATAGATAAGATCTTACCTGCTATGATATCAATAATGAGTTGTAATACCAGTAGTTCCAATAGATTTGAGTATAGGTAATCCCATGAATAGAAAGAGTATAGTATACAAACAATAATAAAAACTTTTACATATTCCAAACATGTTTCATTATGTATATATAGCTATATAGTGTGTACAATCCATGTCACTTCCAGCTTTCAAGCATTACCTATGTTAAGAACGGCATGTGTTTAACCTGTGTTCCAAGCGTAGAAGGATATGAACTAATCCCATAATAAGCATGGTATATTGATAATTTGCTTGCAGTTTCATAACCTAGTATGGAATGGAAACACAAATACTCGTAGTAATGTATAACAATGATCCGCTTTAGTTGATGTACCTTGTTATCACTATCGTTAAGCCTTATATGATAGGGTTATGATGTGTGTACTTGGTTGTAATGCTTTGTATTTCCTATCTAATCTAAGCATTTCACTAATTGAATCTATACAATAATAAACATTGGTCTCCAACACCAGTATAAAAGGTTCAATTCCTTGAGTTATGGTACTAGTACTCTGCTTTGTAAAGGGCTATACTAGTTCTTATGTCATTAACTAGCACGGTTTTAGATATGCAAATAAGTTACTATATTATAACATAATATCCCTAATATAGCTAACAGCGTAGTTTATGTTATACACTGCTTAGATAAGCTTATGATATTGGTGTGAATAACTACATCACACTAGACACATTATTAGTATTAACACAGATGAATTACATTTATCTCCTTCTTTCATGAATGGGCTCACAAGGTTCAATGTTACTAGTATGAGTTAATGGTGATCATAGATAAGCTCTTAGTTGCTATGATATTAAACATTGGTCTCCAACGCCAGTTTATAATATTAAACATTGGTCTCCAACACCAGTATATAATATTAAACATTGATCTCCAACACTAGTATACAAGGTTCAATTCCTTGAGTTATGGTAATAGTACTCTGCTTTGTAAATGGTTATACTAGTTCTTATGTGAATAACTAGCACAATATTAGTTTATGTACTGATTATGTATTACACTTATCTCCCTAATCAAATATAATGGGGTTCAATATAATGAGGTTATAGTTTACCCTTATCTGTATATCTTCTACTAAAGCTTGTGTTACCTGCATAAGTAAGCAAGTTAGTATAATCAATGGGGATCACACTAGTATCGATCTTATTAGTACTCTTATTATCCAAGTTGTAATGGTATTCAATCTAAGCTATGTCGATGATACTATGATTGCATTATGAACTCAATCTACAGTATAATATATGTATAACAAAGAGCTAATCACTTAAACTCTATATTCATGTGGGAAAAGCATAGGTTACAATGTGTGGTTAGTTATGACTATTACGTATTAGTTAAACCAATGATTTCCATTCATTACTCTTAGCTTATAGTTATGTACATTATACAAGTCATCTAAGTGATTGCATATCATATCCATCATTATTTGGTACAAGTAATGTAAGCTACTATACTTATGTACCTTGTGAGTTCTTTCATTCTACTTATATTCTCTATCACTTAACTCTCACAATGACTCCAATCATTACCATAAGTATAAGGTAAGCAGTTACTATGGAAGTGTTCGTGTTCAGACCAATGGGATCAACACTAACATAAAGTTTACATGTACAATATGCCCCTCTTTATCTGTGCTTTCCCTTGTATTCCCCTTAGCTTAGTTATACAATCTCATATGACTAGTTTGCTTCCCTATGCTTACTAGGGGTAAATTAATTTGGAGTTGTATGTGAAACCAAAGACCTATAGTAATATGACATATCCTATGTGTTACTGTAAGTTCATATTGGTTTGATTCCAATCAGATCATATAGTAGTAGCATATGATATTAAAGATAATAACAACGTTCAGTGACAACTGTAAGCATAATTAACATGACATATATAATTAAAGGGTATCCATTCAATATAACACATATATACATGAGTTTTATAAGTTGTTGTATTACAACGAAAAAGAGATAGGCTTTTGTTCTAATGGTATTGCATATTACTTGACTTGTTTGCTTCCCCTATGCTTACTAGGGCTGAATTAATTTGGAGTTGTATGTGAAACCAAATACCTATAGTAATATGACATATCCTATGTGTTATTGTAAGTTCATATTGGTTTGATTCCAATCAGATCACATAGTAGTAGCATATGTTATTCAAGATAATAATAGCGTTGTAGGACCCCTCCTTTAGGGTCCCCTTGAACTGAACCTGAAACTTTAACAACTTCATACAAACAAATTAGCCATCATAGTTATTGGAAAAATAAAATAAAAAGCGTGAATAAATTAACAAAAATAAGCAAAACCTTAACCTTTCAACCCGATCCGGCTAGTCCATTGTCGCCTTCGTCTTCCGTAGGATCCCTCTAGCAAAGCTCGTTTAACCATTGGCGAAGCAACCGTTAGCTTCGCCACCCAACCATAGGCTCATGCTTTCAGTCGCATGGCCTCCCCCGAGCTTTGGGTCGTAGAGCTCACACACAATAAAAAAATCATGAAACCCAGTTTGGGATTCCCCCCCACCAAGATTTCCAGCCAAACCCTTAATAGCAGCAAGTCATGAGGTAACTCAATATTACGATAGTCATCCAGGGTCTGGGTCCTTTACCCATTCCCAATGCCTTCCTTATAAAGGAAAATCTAATGCGACACATGTCGCTTCATGCATAATTATTTATTTTATTTAAATTCTAAATAAAAACAATTCACCCATCCAAGTGTCAGCTTTTCTAGGAGATGCACCAACATTCCTAAGTTTGCTCATATTTGTCCCCCAGATAATTCACTTAGCTCCTAGATATGTGGTGTAGGTGGGGTTGACTAGGTGTCCATGCCTAGGATTCTATTTTGCTCCTAAATAAATATTTTTAATATTTTTAAATAATAAGAAATATCCTTTCATGTGCAAATGCCTAAATAACACTTAATATTCTTTAAATGCCATAGTAATCATTTATGTACGAATGCCTAAAGTACTCAAATGCATATCTAAGTAATGTTCTAGGTGCAAACTTATATGTTTTTATGCAGTTAAGTTTAACAATCAACTTTTACTAGGGACCCGGTGTCGCGCCGTTGGGCCTCCTTGTTCCTTAATTTAATTTCTCTGACATGGCACCACTCCGTCGAGTCCAGTCATCCATAGTTTCCATTCCTCGGCAAGGAACCACATCGTTGGGTCCTTGCATTCACTCTTTCCATTCTCGGCAGGGTATCGCACCGTCGGGCCCTCCTGCCGTCATCCTTCCGTTTTGACTTGCGGGAACTTCATGTAGGGATTTCAGGAGCCGTTACCTTCCATCCTCCATCTACACGCTATTAGGGACTAATGGCGTTGAGGAGTGAGTCCGTTCTCACTGCGCGCCCCCCAACTCGTACGTGACCAGCTCCGTTGTGGCCCACCTCGTACGCCCTCACGCTTTCCTCTTGAGCAAGCGGATCAGTGCTTATCTGCTCAAGCGTGGTATTCCGTCAGAAGTCGACATCGTCGTCGCTCTCCCTGTGTGTGATTTACTCGTACTCTACGACCCTTCATATTTCTTTGTGTGTCCATTGGTGAACCGTTTCACCTGTCGCTACGCACATTTCTCACAAACGTAAATTAGTAGCACTGTCCTCAATAATCACAATTTGGTTTATAAATCTGTTGCTTCATTAAGCATCTATAATTTACTTAATCATTACTCATTCGTCTAATCACATAATCAATTGCACAGCTAGTTGTTAAGCATCATTCATATGTACAGTTTTCATATCAAAGTTAATCGTTAAACAACATGAAATTGTCCATTCACAATAACTACCCAAATGCACATATATCAATCAATTGTAATCATAAATATACTCAAAATAAAATGAAAGGATTATTTTATTAATGTTTCAAACAGTCGAGTAACTCAGCAGGTGCCCTAAATGTCTACCGTAGTCTAGGGGCACTACAAGCGTTGAGTGTCAACTGTAAGCATAATTAACATGGCATATATAATTAAAGGGTATTCATTCAATATAACACATGTATACATGAGTTTTATAAGTTGTTGTATATACAACGAAAAAGAGATAGGATTTTGTTCTAATGGTCTTGCATATTGCCTAATAGTCTTAACTAAGTTTTAAGAAGCTTTTCAAAATAAAATCTTTATGTTATGTCAACTAAATTCTATATCTAAAGCCCTGAGATTATAGCTTCTCACAAATTGTCCTACCAAAATTACAAAAAAATTGTTCATAATATCTAACTAAAACTATTGTATCTCTAAAGCCCTGGGATTATAGATTCTCACAAACTTCCCTACCAAAATTACAAAAAAATAGTTCATAATATCTGCCTAAAACTGGAACCATGGAACCTCATCTTCCAACTTGATTTGAGGAGGAGAAAATGATGAAGCTTCAACCTCCTCCTTCCCTTTCAGCTTCCTCTTTAATTCTGCAACTTCTTTCTCTAAAATTTCCACCCTAGCCTTCATATCTTCAACACTATCCTCCTGTCATTCTGCTCTCTCTGTCAATAGGTCCAATTGCAACTAGAAATTTCTTCCATCCTCCAACTGTTGCTGATCATCCTCCTCTTGCCATTCTTCCCTACAGACCTCTCTGTTTCGCCCATCTTGATCCATCCAGTTGACCCTCCCGATAATCCTTCGAACACTTCTATTGAGCTTTCAGACTCCATAGTCGGCACAGTAATAGTTTTCATCCATATTCTTCTTTGTCCATTTTCTTTATGTAGAAAGGAAGGTACCCTTTGTTTCTACTTCCTTGGAATACAAGGAAAATCTCTCCATGTCTATCAGTGGCTTGATTTGTAAATAAACCCCCTCTTCCTGCCATAATATATAAACCCGGACCATTATCTACACCGGAATTAACATTTATGGCCATCCAAATCAATTTACCTCTGTTGAAAGTGATCCTGTACCATCCAACAATAATTAAACCCTGTATTCCTGCCATAGTATATGAACCCGGACCATTAACTACACCATGATTACCATTTATGGCCATCCAAATCAATTTACCTTTGTCAAACGTGCTCCTGTGCCATCCAACAATTCACCCGAGTCGATTACGCGAGGCATGACCAATATGCACGTGAGAGCGGGTTACAACAATGGTTGAGGAAATCCTTCCATCATTCCCAATTTCTTCCATCATTTTCCAATACATGCTCGAAATATTGGACGTACAAACGCAGGTACTCAACTTTGCACCCAATTTAATGTGAAGTGAAACCACCACCTTTAGCTTGGCATCCCTGGTGTCCCCCACATGTCTCTCCCAAAGCCTTATGCTGATGGCTGGTGGGATGGGACAAATCCAATGTTTGAACTTATTCATACCAGTTTTGGGAAGGACTTTAGCACCCCGACTATGAATTTGATCAAGCACAGTAGACTATGAATTTGAAGGTTCAAGTGGTAATTATATATTTGTGTTATGGAAGACTGGCTTGAGGATGTACTTGGTTATGTGCTTTGTGGGACTTTTATTTAGATAAGATTGCTAAGAAAATAGGATGCATTTTGTGCATTATGTGGCAACATGAAACTAAAGCATTGTTGTTGATTTTTTTCCAAGCTTGAAGGAAAAAAAATTATTCCTAGTTTGGGCACAACAAAGGTTGTCATCTTTAGAAACTTGAATGCATATGTTACACTTTGTATATTAAGTAGCAAATTTACACACAAATAATAGAAATTTAGAGTAGCTAATATCTAGTGGAAGTTGTCGACAAAGGACCAACATCAATATTGGTTTGAGGTGCATGTTCATTCATCCACCTGCCGGGAAATTGCATCTCTACATGATAAGTATTGTTGGTGCACTTTTACTTTCGACCGGGGTTCAAACATTCAACAATCACCAACAAACACTACCACCAAAGATACCAAACCGAAAGGGATTTTAACCCCTTTCGGTAACACCTGCAAAGCAGATGAAGTCTCACTCGAAGTACCTATGGATATTGCAAGAACCAGGTTTCTGCAGCGCAGAAGGGGAACAATGCGACAGACAAACCATTCATCAAACAACCAAATCTATTAAATTTTCTATAACATCAACAAGTCTATATCTTTAACAAATCAACTACTTAGACAAAACCATAACATCGCCAGATTCACATACTTATATTATATTTCATCTCCATATCATTCCTACTTATTATAAGCATTCATTCATCTACATAATCAACAGAGGAAAGAAACATATATCACATCACATAAGAACACCATGTTTGACGGGAAACCCATCCTGGGAAAAACCACGGAAGCAATTGTATTTTATTATGAGTCGCAACCAAATAATCACTTCAATTTATGACTTACAAATTTCTTCTTGACTTACAAAGGATCTACTCATACAGCCTACAGATCAGCGACTCAGATTCTTCAAACTAGCTTCAACATACATATCATAATGCTTCATTACAGACTCAAAACATGCTCTCACAGCATACTCTCTACTCGACTAACAATAACAATAACAATAACAGAAACCAACCCAAAACTTCCCTCTTATTACATATTCATAGGGCGCACTTAGCTTGCCCCACTCCCACTAACCCACTAACTCACTAACTGACTCATTAATACAATGTGGACCAATTCTAACTAACTGAATCAACTCCGCCCATTTGAATTGATCAACATAACCATCTTTCCCTATTTCTTGGCCGCTTCGTCAGACTTGACCACTTTGTCGAACCACTTATGCTTTGCCTCTATCCACACCAAAACTATCTCTGCAAAAATGCTACCTCCAAAAAGATAGGCCCAACAGGCGCTCAACACTCACATGTGGCTCATCCCAAGCCACTTAAGGGTTGCGATATAGGTTCCTGTAGCTTCGACAAAAACTCCTGGTAAACATTCTTGGTCACTTCGACCAATTGTTGGACTTCATCTTTCTTCTGATGGACATATTTGACTAGCTCGCCAGTGATGTGTGTATTGCTTGCCTCGACAGCCTGAGTGACTACCGACTGGATGGAAACATGCTTAATCCCAATAAATTCTGATACCTACTCCACCTCAGACTGGAGTTCTTGCACTCTTTCTGTCCATTTCCTATGTTGCATTATCAGTTGGTTGATTTCATGCTGCAATTCTTTATTCTTAGCAAATCTCCTCATCCTCTAGACGAGTGGTAAAGTCTTCAACTACTCACATAGATTACTATCTTTTCTTCAGTAGCCCCAATCTTAGTGGTGACGTCTTCTAACTCATCATCTTCAAATAATGCAGCCCAATACTGCAACACTTCCTCATACATTTTCATGAACTAGGCCTCTGCTAACTAAAGGATCTGAACAACCTCTTGAACCTCCGCTTGTCTCTGCGCGGTCACTTCGGGTGGAGTGCTCGACACAAGTTTAGCCTTCAGATCTTGCACTTTTTGTCGATATCCCGAAATAACAGCTTCCAAGCGTTGTAGCTTTTCCTCTAATGTCATCTCTTCAATAATCTATGCTTCATGTACTGGGAAACATGTGACTTCGATGGCCTCTTAAAATTTATCCTTCTCTTATTGAAGTAGGTCCTTGTCTTGTTGAAGCTCAGTAGTCGGGTCCTTTAATGCAGCCGCCTGATTCTTATAGCCTTTCATCAAATCTAAGAGGGAGCTTTCCCTCGACTTCACTTCCTGTGAAATATTGTCTTGTAACATGTAGAGCGGTAATGCAGACAACTTCAAGGTCGCATACCCCGTCTTTAGAATCTGTACACTTGTTCCCAGCTCATGAAAACTTAATGCTCTAGGGATAATTTTAACCACTCCTTTGATCGAAGGGGGTGGTGTTGTCTAGTCCTGACCTTCTTCTTCCTCCACAACTTCGAGCCGTGGCAGTGTGACCTAGGACGGAGCCTAAATGTGTATCTTCTTAAATTCTCGGCACATCGTATCTAGGACATCTGTGATGCTACTAAATAACTGCACCATTTTATTTTCTGCAATCTTCTGATTTTCTTCATCTACTTCCGTCATCCTGTCGAAAAGGATGTTAATATCATCATCTGTCAAAGCTTGAACATTATCATACTTGTTCACCTTCCTCTTTTTCATTCCTCCTTCGCAAATGTACCTGCTTTACGCTTATCGCCGAGACCCAGATCAGTAGATGCCTGACTTGACTCTTCACCCTCTTGTTCAGATTGTGGTGGGTTTCCCTCATCACCTCTAGCTCCAGTGTTATGTGTGTTTTGACCTATATTTTGTTGCTGGCCTGAAGTCCCCTCCTGTCATTGTTCCTGCTGCGACGGATCTGGTGATATGTTCTCTGTCTCAATGGGTACTTGCCATTTCGTTGGCCATTCATGAATCATAGTTTCAACTTCTTGCATAGTCAGCTTGAACCCAATAGTTAACCATTGTTGGTGGGGGTCACATATTGCTTGAACATAGATGTGGTGGGGCCCCGCCTTGAACCTCGTCATACCCCGGTACTTCGCCACAATAGACTCGTCAATACGTGGTATATGAACCACGTAGTGGTGTAATGCTTCCAGTTGCATGTATAATGTAACGTTTCTCTCATGTTGTCTGCTCTTTATGTCAGAATGCCATAAATCCATATAGCGAGAGACTTGGCATGGGCCAACTAATTGCATGCCCTAGTAGTTCGTTGGATCTTCCATGCCACAAAGGAAATTAATAACGAAATCCGTGAGTAAGTGAATGGTGTACCGTTATCCTGTGCCTCCGCACAATCATCAAGAAATTCATTGAGCAAAAAGGCTTCCCAGTTCATCTGTACTCCTTGGGCGCATTGTTCTGCCGCAACAATGACATAAGCAGTGACTTGATTCGGTCAAACCTTCCGTATAATTTTGGTGGCCAATAAATTCGCATCAAAAAGTACTTCCTATTCATTGATGGAGGCCATGTCAAACCCCTTGTTTCTCTTCGACAAGTTGTATTTTTCCTTCATTCTGGTTGCTAGTTCATGGTCTCGTTCCTTTCCCACAAAGTACTACGGCGGGTCCAACCCAACCTCAGGTAATCCAGTGATTTTGGTGATTAAATCAGTATCTATGGACACTTTAGTTTCTATCCATAGACATCCTCCATGCAAACAAAGCAATAGCTTCTTCACAATTTCATTTGCTTCCGTAGTGCGACCAAAATGTAGAATATGTAGTAGCAGTAAAATACCAGCTCTCTTCAACCCGAGAGCCCATTGCTTAGGTTCTAGCTCCACCATGTGACCTTCACTTGTAGTAACAATCTGCATGTAATAATTATAATGAAAATCAGCAAATTTGGTGGTGTCGTGGTCCACATATGAGAGCTTTTGAATGTTCCTCAAAATATTCCCTTGGACCAAGACACCCTTCGAAACTGGCCCAATATCCAACGGATATTGTTAATTCTTTGGAAACTTGACAGTTTTCACATTCACCCGTCGTGGTGGGATATATTCTGGAAAAATCGATGTAGATCCGGATGTGGATGCTCCAGCATCATGACGTGCCTTCGTTCGTGGTTCTGAATTGGGTCGGTCTGTATGGCGTGTTTTCCTAGGCACATTCACAGGAATCTATGGAGAAACGATTTATGGTTGTTTGGGACTAATGGAAACAGAGCCCCGCATCGGAATTTCCTCAAAAAATCCTTGAACCTCACTACCGGCTGATAAATATACCTGCATTGTGACAATCTGCACTTCTACACTCTCTCGATGTACTAAGCTCGACTCTGGTGTGCTCAATACGTTGCAACCGCTCAGTAACAATGAATATCAACCGAGAGAGGAGTGGGATTTTTAACCTTAATCACCTCGTGTGAACCTTTTGTCATTCCCAAGGTGACTTCAATGTACTCAATCTTCTAATGATGATGGTGGCAGTGGTCGATCTATTCACACAATTCAGTCTTTTCGGCAATTAATGCAAAAATCCCACTAGCACTGCCACTAAGCTCATCATAAAAGAAACAATAAATGCTCAATAACTGCAACTTCGACTAGTTGACAACTAAGGAACTTTGACAAACCACCAACTTCCCTCAAGGATACATTACTTCAATACAAAAAGAAGTTGGGGTTTCCGAGTGACAGAAATAGAACTTCGACGAAAAGACCCTCGACGGAACAACTTTGACAGAAAAATAACTTGGGGTTTCCATGAAGCTCCGACAGAACTGTACATTGACATAGACACTTCGACACAAATAACTATGACAGATAATAAACTTGGGATTTCTAAAATTTTTTTACTTAAAAGCATGGATTAAAGATCCTTTACTATGACAACTAGCCATAGTTGTCCCTGTAGGGCTTCAACCGGATCCCGTTTACTAATCCATTAAGGATTTCACCATCTAATTTTTGCAGTTGCACTGTGCCTCCTTCTATAACAAAATTATTAACATATGGACCTAGCCAATACATCTATAACTTACCAGGATGTTTGAAAATTTTACTGTGATAGAGAAGAACTAAATCTCCTCGTTGAAAGTGCTTCTTAGTAATGTGGTGATCATGCCAAGATTTTTCTCGATCTTTTTGCACTTGTTGATGAAATCCTGTGACGAACATGTCTTCCTCCAACCAGAGTAGTTGCGTCAACCTTTCCTCGATAACATTGGTATCAGACATACCTGTGAACGTAACAATTCTTAAACTGGGGATAATATATTCCGTGGGAATCACAGCCTCTTTTCCATACACCAACTTGAAAGGTGTCTGACTTTTCAACTTTTTACATGTCGTTCTATAATCCCACAATATTGCAAGGATCCTCAAGTCCCAGTCGTCACGGTTCACATTACAGAATTTTTTTAATGCATGTTCCAGGATCTTATTGAACGCTTCGACAGTCTCGTTTGCTTGTGGATGGTATGGAGTACTCTTCCGATGGTATACCTAAAATTATTCAGTAAGGGCCTCTATGCTCTTATTGACAAAATTTTCACCCTGATCGATTAATAAAACTTGAGGACAACCAAACCTGGTGATAACATTCTCAAACAGTAATCTTGCAGCGGTCACAGCAGTGCAATCTTGTACTAGTCCAACTTCATTCCATCATGTAAGATAATATGTCGCAGTAATAATGTACCTTGCACCAGTCCTTTTTCCTAGTGGACTCATGGGTCCCGAAAAATCAATAGCCCACTTGTCAAATGCCTGCAACGTAACTTGAGGCATTAATGGCATTTCATCTCTCCTCGACGGCTTCCCAATTGTTTGGCATACATCGCAATTCTAACAATATTCCTTAGCATCTTTATGCAGGGTAGGCCACCATAATCATGCTATTAAGATCTTCTACGCTATAGCTTTTCCTGCATAGTGCCCTCCCGCTATCCCATCATGCGCTTCGGCTAGAATTATTGGTCACTCATGCTCCAAAACATAGTGACGCAATACCTCATCCAGTCCTAACTTGTACAACTAACCGTCTATCAACTGGTAACCTGTGGATTTAACAACCAACTGCTTCTTATGGGAAGTCGCATAGCCTTCTGCGCTACTCCTGTGGACAAAAATGTCACAATATCTTGAAAATACTCATCAACCATTCTTACCGAAAATATCTATGCATCTGGAAGATTATCTTCTAAACTAGTCGATTATTCTCCTGTATCGAACCTTAACAAATGGTCGGATCCCACATTCAATCTCCCTGGTTTGACAATGATCTCAAAATCATATTCCTGAAACAGTAATAACCATCAGCAAATCTCCCCCCCCAACATTGGCTTGTTGACCAGGTACTTCAAAGCAGAATGATTTGTAAACATCTTAAAGTGGCCCCCTAGTAAATAATGCTTGAACTTTTGTAATGCATAAACCATGGCGAGTCCTTCCCTCTCTGTCGTAGTATAATTTTTCTCTGCAGTTGATAGCTTTCTACTGGAATATGCAATAGGATGGTCAATACAGCCCTCACCTAGATGAGCAAGCACCGCACCTAGAGCGATAGATGAGGCATCGACATGGACATGAAATTATTTTCTCGAGTCAAGAAATACCATAATAGGTGTCGTAACCATTTTTTCCTTGAGCGTGTTGAGGCTCTGCTGACATTATTCGTTCCAGTGGAACTTCACATCTTTCTTGAGTAATTTTTCCATCGGCGTTGTGATCTGGGCATAACGTTTGATAAACTTCCTATAATATCATGTGTGACCCAGAGTTGTTCTCAATTGTCGAACTGAAGTGGGTAGGGGTAGATCAACTATAATTGCAATCTTTGCAGGATCCACTAACAAGCCTTTCTTGCAAAGTACGTGTCCCAGTAATATGTCAAACGGGCCGCAGAATATGCATTTTTTTAGATTCAAAGAAATTTGATACTGTCTACAACACTCTAACATCAACCCCAAATTTTCAATATGATTCTTGAGCATCCCATATACTATCCAATCATCAAAGTATACTTCTAGAAACTTATGAATGAACTCTTTAAATGCAGCGCCAATTATCCCTAAGAAAATTGCAGGGGCATTCTTTAGGCCAAAAGGCATTACTGTGTAATGGAAGCATCCCCATTTTGTCTCAAATGTCATTTTATGTCGATCCTCCTTAGCAATATTTATTTGATGGTACCCTAAAAATCCATCCGTGAAGGAGTAGGTTTCTTGACCTCCGACACTTTCAAGTACTTCATCTATAAATGGATTTGGAAAAGGATCATGTAGATAAGCATCATTCAATTTCTGCAAATCGACACAAATCCTAATATCCCCATTTTTCTTGTTTTGAAATACCCTAGGAATGATCCACTCTGATTCTTTAATAGACTCAATTATACCGACATCAAGTATTCTGTCGAGCTCTACTCTGAATTTTTCCTTATATCGCGGATTCAATCTGTACAGCCTTTTCTTAATTGGCTTTGCACCTGGTTTCAGTGGAATCTTCATTTCACCCAAGTCACTAGCAATACCTTTCATTTATGAAAACTTAGTAGGAAACAGATCTTGAAATTCATGCAACATGTCAGTAATTTTTCCTACAGTTTCATCATCCTAGTAATCTCCAATATTTTCAAACTTCGGATTTTCAGTAGAGCCAATATTTACCTTTGTAATCTTCAACGGTTTCAAGAATTTTTCAGATGAAATCTCTGGTCCCTTCATATCACGACTTCCTCCAGTATCTTGAATATTAATATCCCTTGGGTCATCATCCTTCGGTCCTCTGCTGATGTTGTAGAACTCCGTCATTTTTTCCATTGTCATAGTCCACTACGGAAAATTAGCTATTGGTCTCGAAATTTCTTCAATTTTTTTTGCCTTGATAATCTATAGAGCCACATCTATTGTAGGAATTTCATCCTCATAGTTAAATGGTTGCTTGAAGCTTATTTCCAAATTGTCCCATTCTGCAGTTCCTTGTCATAGCTCCAACGATGTATACCAATTCCTTGGTATAGTATCAAGTGTATGAATGAACATATGTACCCACTCTTGGTTGGGTATATTATGCCAGATTGTACTACATGTAGCTAGATGATCAGCAGGACTAGTGAGCCCTGTGTACTTCTCTCCAATATATGGAATCCATTATCCGAATCGGATTTCAAAATATCTTATGAACGTGACCAACCAGATACAGAGTGCTTATGAATAACCCACCATCTCGCTGGTGTTTCTTTTAGGGCGACGTCCAGGGCTAATAAGCTTTGTTGTTCAGGTACCTTATCTTCAAATTAAACAATAAAATTATCCATATTAGGTAAACCTTCATAAGTGGGAAGATCACATACCTCTTTACCAACCTGGCGCAATGATTTCATAACCCGAGCACATCTCCACATTGAAACTTCATGTAACATGTTCTTCCAGTTTTCCAGAGCTTCGCCAGAATCAGATGAACACGAACTAACACTCTGCCAACTAAGCGTACCATCTGTTGTGGGATTTATGTAGTCGTTTATCCTAGAGGATACGTTATAAATATTGTCTAAATATTGAGTATCATAATCCCCCTTGATTGGTTCGACATACCTCTATCCTTCCAGCAGATCTAGAGGTGCAACAACTCTGATCTCTTCATTTTCAAATGTTAAAATTCTATTGTTAAAGTTGATAATGGTATGATTCTGAATTTCCCAATCTATCCCCAAAAGTGCAGGATACGGCTTAGTGTCATCGACAATCTCTATCACCTCGGAGTCTGCAAAATTTTGTAGTCCCTCTACTTCGACAGGGACCCCAACCATCCTACCGAATGGTATAAATTTCTATTGATTGGCCAACCGCAACTGAATAGGTGACCATACTATATTTGGCTTGCCCATATTTTCCCATGTCTACTTGGTCAGGATATTTACATCTGAACCCAAATCTAAAATAACAAAGTCCATGTCGTAGTCACCAATCTGCGCATTACATCACAGTTCCCGACTAGTCCTGATTCTTTTCTGAACATGATTAACAACTCTTTTGGATCTCACTTCTTCCTCAGATTCCCCAATTAACTTATTCAGTTCCCTTAATGCATTTTCATCTTTAACCAGAGCTAAACAAATTTTCAAAAAAGAGTGGAGAGCACTTACCTTTCCTAGGCTCTTCTTTGGTGCATACCTGTCGAAGCGAGGTGGCATGTCGTACATAGGTCCTTCTTCGATAATGGGTGGCGGGGAAGATGTTGATGTGCCCTTCAGAATTTCATCTCGAGCTTCCAATAATATGCCCTTCTCCTTCTGAACATAAAACTATGGTGGATTCTAGGCTACTGGCCTCACTCTCGAATCTCTCTAATTATTATAACTGCTCTTATCTCCCCCTATCGTAGCTCCACCTCTTGTTACCACAACAACAATATGTTGATTTGATCGCGGTTCTGCTTAAATCTTCTGCACATTTTGATTTTGGTTCTGATTCGCCTGCCATTTCGTTATAAGTTGCGGACAATCTTCAATGGTATGATCTAGTGCCCTACAATATGTGCAGGTCGAAGTAGGATTGGGCATTCTCAAGCATAGTGTCTAGGGGTACCACAATTATAGCATATTACTGGTCCTCTTCCTCGACCAAATACTCCTCGTACACGGCCTCTAAATCCACCTCGTTGTTTATTGAATTGTGCATTACTTCTTTCAGCCTGGTCTTCTCCCTTCATAAGAAATGTGTATGCAGTGTGCTCAGTAAGTAGTTGATATGCTCGGCAATTCTTCTCGTCATGTCTGATAGACCGACAGAAATTACACCATCATTTGTGAGGGGTACTCATCATCTTCTGTAATAAGTAGCATTTTTCGGTTGATGTCCTTTAGTCTGACAAATTCTACACCATACATAGGGATTCAATGGACTCGGATTGCCAATATTAAGATAATCATGAAATGCATTGCATTGATCTTTATAATGTCTCTCGTCCTTGCATCTAGTGCACCAAACATCTTCTCGCTTTTCTTTACTTTTCTTAATGTCTTGAATCTAGACAGACAGATTTTCCAACTGTGACTAGATTTTAGCCATACCTGCTCCAGTCTCCCCAAAATGTGATGCTTCTAACTTCATGGCCAATTCCAAGGCTTCTGTCTGAGTCAGAATATTCTATTGCATAAGTGGAACTTTGATGTGAGGCAATAAAGCAGTTATAAACCACTCTTTATGTTGTAATTCATTCATCAGAAAACTTGCATGAGCCATCAAGGTTTTAAACCGTCGAAGTCCCAAACAGACTTATTCGGCACTTGCTTGATCTCCTTCAGTTCAGTAATACATTGAGATTCAGACTTTGGCTTCTTAAATTCAGTTTTTCAATCCCTCCTTAACTTCTATTAAGGTCTTTGTAGGTTGATTACCAATGACTTCAGAAAATTTCATAAACCAGTCTAAGGCACGACCCCTAAAGGTCGTGATTAACTGCGCTAATTTGGGGTTGTTGTCTTGTAATTTTTTTACAGTCCATACTGTGTTGCATAAAAACTAGTGTTTCTTTGGATCCTCTTACCCATTCCCATTGAAAATAGGTAACTTCATGTCATCCCCATCCATGTTGGACCTCTGTGGATTCGTATGATTTACTACTAATGGACCACTACTTGGAACATTTCCACTCAGTGGAGTACTATTCAAATTATTTCCACTAATTTGACTTGTCTAGAAGAAATGTGAAGAATTTAGGTCTTACCTCAGTTTCCAAGGATGTACGTAGGGTCGTGGGTATGTCGTAGCCTCGGTTCTAGAACAATTCAACAGGTTCTTCTTCTTCCTCGGAAATGAGCTAGTATTTGTCCTCCTCGTCACTAGAATCCTCGTTGAGTTGTGGTACTAGTTCGTAGTCTCTCCTTCCAGTCGCACTGCAACCCTTCTTTCTTGTCGTAATTCTCCTCCTCTTGTTTGACCGAAACCATCTCCCACCCAGCAAAAACCCACACTCTTCATCTGGTTCACTTTCTTACCCTCTTATAATTTCAATTCATTTCTCACTCGTCTAGACCTTCCTCCATACAATAACCATGTCCACCGCGAACAATCGCTTTACTCGTCATATTCCATTCGCATCACCCCATTTTCACAAAGTAGCTTCTTGATTGACAAATTCAACGATTTGAGGTACTTACCGCGTGGACCCTCGAAGAAATATTGCTCTGTTGCACTATATGACTTGATAGTGTCAACAACGAATTTGGTAATGTACCCCTCTAGTACACTGTCCAACCAATAATCCACTGAGCGTGAAATCTTGTTATTCACACCTTTCAGTCGTTGTATCAATGAAAGTGTCCAATTTTGAGGCTCTCCTCCTTGGAAATTTGTCTTCTGCTCAGTCAATCTTGCTAACCATTCATGCAATATGATAGGGAACTCCCCATAGAAAACTTCATGGATATCATTAAAAATATACTTGTCTAACCAACCTTCGTCGTCCAACCAAGGATGCTTGTTATGTTCCCTCACAAGGCCTTTCAACTGCTAATCTACCCAATCTTGGATCTCTGGTTTAGTCGGATGCCACAACATTCTCCTTCAAACAAATCTTGATCCCGGTAATGGAAACATTTCTTGGCGCACTTTTACTTCAACCAGGGTTCAAACATTCAACAATCACGAACAAACACGACCACCACATATACTGGCCCGGAAGGGAGTTTACTTTTACTTCAACCAGGGTTCAAACATTCAACAATCACGAACAAACATGACCACCATATATACTGGCCTGGAAGGGAGTTTAACCCTTTTCGGCAACACCTGCAAGGCAGATGAAGACTCACCCGAAGTACCTATGGAGACTGCAGGAACCAATTTTCTGCAATGCAAAAGGGGAACAATGCGACAAACAATCCATTCATCAAACAACCAAAGCTTTTAGATTTTCTATAACATCGACAAGTCTAGATCTTCGACACATCAACCACTTCAATAAAACCATAACATCACTAGATTCACATATATTATATTTCATCTCCATATCATTCCTACTTATTATAAGCATGCATTTGTCTACATAATCAACAGAGAAAAGAAACATATATCACATCACATAAGAACACCATGTTTAACATGGAAACCCATCCTGGGAAAAACCACAAAAGTGCTTGTCTTTTATTATGAGACCCATCCAAATAAGCACTTCAGTTTATGACTTACAAATTTCTTCTTGACTTACAAAGGCTCTACACATACAACCTATAGATCAGAGACTTGGCTTCTTCAAAATAGCTTCGACATACATAGCATAATGCTTCATTACAAACTCAAAACATGCTCTGATAGCATACTCTCTACTCGATTCACAATAGCAATAACAACAACCAACCCAAAACTTCCCTCTTATTACATATTTATAGGACCCACTTAGCTTTCCACGCTCTCACTAACCCACTAACTCATTAATACAATGTGGACCAATTCTAACTAACTGACTCAACTCTGCCCATTTGACTTGATCAACACAACCGTCTTTCCTGATTTCTTGACCGCTTTGTCGTAGTTGACCACTTTGTTGAACCACTTCCGCTTTGCATCTGTCCACACCAAAACTATCTCTGCAAAAATTGTACTTCCAAAAATCTAGGCCCAACAAGTACTTTCAGGAGGTGCATGTTCATTCATCCATAAATTTCAAGGATAAGTACTTGTTTGAGCACTCTCATGAGATTGTTTGGGTTGAATTCCTAGTAAATTTATATGGTTGGTTAGAAAGGCTCACAAAGTAGATTCGTCATTGGTTTTCCTGGTCAAGAATTGAATGGACTACTAATAATTTCTTAAAGATCCAAGCATATGACCTTGAGCTTGACACAAATGCTCAATTTCTAGGTTAAAGGTCAAAATTCCAATAATATTTGACAAGAGCCATACATTTTTTTGAAGAGAAGATCACATGGAAAATAGCACATCTAGGTCCTATGGATAATGCATGTAATCTGTCCTTGGAAGAAGAGCTTAAAAAATTTCAAGTAGAGTTTAGTAGGTGTTGTGCATATTGCACGTTAATTTACAAGGCAACTGTGATTGCTCCACGAGGAGTCTATGTGAAAATTAAACCAATGAAGCATAAGTTTACAAAGAAAAAATGAGAAATTGAGTTGCATGTTGAGCGTCAACACCAAAATTTGGAGCGATGGGAAGCACATTGTGTAAAGAAGTGCCACAAACGTATGAAGGTAAACCCTTTCTACACTAAGGCAGATGCCTCAGTATAAGGGTGAACTTCATATCTCTTAGTTATCTTCATGGCATATTTTATACTTCACAAATGTTTCAACTAGCACAGAACATGAGCAGGTCATATATGTTTGCAAGCAAGTAACATCAGTACCCTACCCCTAGAAAATATCCTCCAAAACACCATTCCTAGTTTATAGTCAACTAATTTACTTAGGTATGGAAAAGATCACTTCAAAGGTTTCTATATCAATCCTATGGAGGGCTTTGCATACATAGGGTTTTCTCCTAATTAAGAGATTCAATACTACTGCACAAAATCAGTCCAATTACACCCCTATCATCAATCATAAAACCATGCCAAACACTCCCACAAACCTACTGGAAAGAAAAATATAGAATTGGTGATTGAAATTATTGTGTGCTATTCTCTTTTATTGTTCCTGAATATAATTGTTTCGTGCCATGAACTCCTGATATAACCCTTGTTTCATCCATCGTAAGCTATGTCAAATACTTGTACATAAGAGACAAGAAAAGTTTAAGGTAGCCTAAATATGTCACCATGATATGCTGCCCTAAGTTAGTTGGTGTGACAAATTTATTCCAAGCTACGTAGTGAAATGATGACTGTGACCCAAACTCAAGAAGTCATTTCTACTAGAAATGACCTTAAGTGCTTTTTAGGTTTGATATAGGATGGCCATACTACTTTTATTGCTAGTACATGGTTTCAAAGTCCATGCCAAGATACTATCTAAGGACTATTGTGGGGTAGTATATTGTTGTTCACAAAATTTGGGACAAAAACATAAACTATTTCCCCTTACATCCTATGGAGTTCACCCTTTCACTGCTATGACATGGCCTCTTTCTACACAAAAATTCATATCTTGATGGAACATTTTTGACCCCATCGAGAATTTCCAAATTTGATTTGGTCCAGGGAATATCTTTACCATTAAAACTTCACTTGCTCCGTTCTGAAACGAAGCTCATGCAAGAGCAACTCGATCCAATTAGCTCTAGACTTCCATTCCACATGGGGCATGCCTCCATTGGCCTATAGACCATATGATCAACACTATTTCTATACACAAAATACCATTAATGAGTTCTTTAGACACATATTACAATGTCAAGAATCTCACAATGTAATACCATCTAGCAATCATAGACTCGTCTAAACTAGATGCATCCTAACTATTATCACAAAGTATCTCATGCATCTCATCCACCTAAACATTCTCTTTCAGATTACTCACTAACTCTTCAAAGTCCTTAGTAGGTTCCTACTTGATCAACTAACCATGAGTTTGAGGTGCCCCCCTAGTCTTTTTCTCTTGGGTTCTCCTCCTTCAACCTTCGACTTCTTTTGGACCATGTTAATATCATCCGTGAGGGATCCATGCAAATTTGGTACCCGAAATCAGACCCAATTACTCAATTATCCAAAGAAAAAAACATTCATTTCCTTCTATATTTAAACTACAAGGAACTTCAACATGCCTTCATGTTGATAAAGCTTCTTGGTGCTCAACAAATTGAATCAATCAGAACATAATGATCTACTGCTCAAAAATTAGATTGAGAAAAAAAACTATATTAAGAGAAGTGATTCATAGAATCATAGAATATTTTTCCCTCACCCTCATTCTTCTTTAGCAAATTAAATATAGGTCATATCCATCCTAAGATTTGTCTTCCTCTCCCTTTACATTCTTTCTTTACAACTAGATTGTTTCTTTAAAATTATAAACAAATATATTAGTAAGCTATACTATGGCAATGCATAAAAAATAGTTATTATGTTGTAAGGCATGTTATTTTGTGAGCTCTGTGTCCCTCATTCGGTTGTTTGGATCCATTTAGCTATTGATTCGAATTAGACAACCATCATTCCCATCTCCACCATCTATAAGGAATCTAGGTCATAGGTTCAAAACTATTTGCAAGGAAGGGTCTTCAAAGAGTGGTGGTGCTAAGATTGAGTCCCCTGAAGAAGAAGATGGCATGGAGGGAATATCTCCTATGCCCTCACCTTTAAAGGCTGTTAATTTTAAGTTTCCATAAAGAAACAATAAAAAAAAATGGCCTTAGGTATTTAAAATTCTATTGAAAGGGATTTATTTTAGAGTTTGAATAGATCACTGAGGGAGTGCGCAATGATGAATCATATATAAATTTATTACCATATGAATTATTTGTAGAGTACCTAGCAAGGTCCCCAATCTCATCATTGTATGCCCCCATGGTTGTTATTCATAGATGGTATAGTATTATCAAAATCGAAGGAAGAATATGATCTTCACAAGAAGAATAGGAGAATGGAGATCTGCTATATGTGTTTGGAAATGCAAGACATCATGGTCTTGCTTCGACTGTTCACAAAAAAAAAATTAAATTATGGATGAGAGGCTTCCTTTCTCTTGTAATGAAAATGTGTGGTGATGAATGGTTGATGTATTATATATCTTTTCAAAATTTAGTTATGTATTCCCATCTTGCAATTTTGAGTATAAGATCTTCATTGTAGGTGAAGTACCTACCACTAATTTTAAAAATGGTGGCCTTCATTGTACCATAGAGTGTGATGCATAGACTATGTATGTGGTTCATAGGGAACCCGTAATATGGCCAAGGAAGAAATTTATTGTTGTGTTATTTCTAGTAGGATTTATGTCGTTGGAGACTCTTTGAGTAGAGATGCTTGTAGGGAATCCATTTTTCATGCAAAGGAATATGTTGTTGATCTTGATTTATGGAAAGTGATTGCAAATATTCCTAGAAAGAGATATGGTTGCTTGGGTGTTCCAGTGGATGGGATTTTTTATGTAAACATAAGACTTAAGTTTGGTAAAAATAATGGTTTCTCATTGCAACCTTATTCTTATATGGGTTGTATGGATTAATATGATCCCAATACAAATACTTGCCTCAACACCGAGGCCTTGCCTCCATTACAACCTTTGTGGAAAGCAAAGTAATGACCCATTGTTTATGTGAAGTAGAGAGAAGACTTTTACCATCAATGAAACCCAATCAGGCACCAATATTTTTAATGCATGACAATATATTATCTTGTGAGGTTATTAACAAAGATTTTTTTCTCTTGATACTTTTGTGAGGTCAATTTTTGTGAGAGTAGTCCCATGAAAGTACTAATAATGACCTTATGGCAACAAACATATGATAATTTCTTACAATTTTTGGGAAACCACATATGGGAGGGTGTAGTGTGCTTAAGTGAAACTCTAATGAATGTGATAAACCACCTAATATTATAGCTTCCCAAAGAAATAATGAGCAATGTAGTAAAATTTATCAACAAGATTTACTAGTCAAAGATTGATACCTCGTTCTCCATCCAGATTACAAAGTCGATCCACTTTTTGCTTTGTAAAATTTATTTTTCATATGGTGTTGGATGCCGACCATATTTATCCTCCTGTCAAAATCATGACACATGGACTAGTTAAACTAATTATTATGCAATCATTTATTTTTCTAGGAATTGAAAAAAATATCATTTTGCATAATAATTATACTTACAAATGTACAGATCAAGGCTTGTAGACCTTTTTGGCCACTGTGATGCGTGGCACGAAGTTTGGAAAGCCTAGCCTTGGAGGCCTTGTCCTAAAACATATACCAAATCAGTTTAACTATGCACTAATCAAATATAAAAATTGTTTAATAAGTTTGATATAATCTTATGAACAAATTCAATTACCCGGGTACTCTCCTCACCAAACTTCCTCCATGCATCCGACTTCTCATATGCTTTTACAAGTTCTTTCCATACTTAAAGACTTACATCAATTGGCATTTTTTTTAGCCTTTGCTCGGGAGGGATTTTTTTTATCTTCTTTGCTTGGTTGCACCGAAATCTCTTGCAATTTTGAGACTTTTTTTTTGCCTTCCTTATAGACCAACATGTGCCAAATTCAGTCTCCATGTCATGGATAACTAATTTTTGTCGGTGCATCAGTATCTTTGAGAATGGAAAATGTAGATGGTATTTGAACTGTTGAAGGCATGACTCCTTCAACTTGTTCAGAAAAACTTTTCCAGTGTTTGACATTCGGATTTCCCCTGAAACCACGTTGTATTCTACCTTTGTATCGTAGCTTCCAATGGAAGATGCAAAAGATGCCATAATGGAAGAAGTGTGTCTCCTAGGAGTGGCTGGGATAGTGGAATTATCTGCTACATGTTCCACATTTTGAGAGTTTATTGTTATTGGTTTCCTCCTAGATCTTTTGCTCAATCTAGGAGTAGATGGGGAATCAATTGATTCCCTTTGACACATTTTTTTTTGTTGCAATGTTTCAGGGGTTTTACTAGATTGTTTTTCTATGATCTAGCGAGTGTTTTGAAATCCACACCATCCACATTTTTCACTGCCTCCATCCCCAATATGGAGGCCAATGCCTCTTTCTCTTATTCAAGCTCATTTTCCTATATATATATAGAACAAATATCTCATTTTAAATTTTGGAAAAAAAATAAAAACTAAATATTTGAAACACTTAGAAATCAATAAATTGGCAGACTTTCCTCATCGTGGCTAGTGTATGCTCCCTTGTTTCCTCCTCCCTTTGCTCCATTGATGTTTCTTGACATTCTGAGGTGACCTAGGGAAAATTATTTGCATCAAGTCCATGGAGGCAAACCAAAGAGACATTGCTTGGGTAGTAGAGGGTGAATCTCTACCCTAGCTTTCACATTTTTGACAAAACAAGTCGAATTTAAATAGCAGTGGTGGGGATAATGAACTTTTTTGGGGTCGCAATATTTTTATTTGCTTAATGGTGGTCTGCTCGAAAGCTCGAATCGTGAGTCTGTGCTGGGAATTAGCCTGATACTCCCAAGTTCGACTGGTGGAGCTCCGGGGAGGAGGGTTGAAATTTCCTTGGCTAACGAGCTTCTATTTGGGTCAAAAGTCTTGTTATTTGATCCATGGTGGTCTTCTCATAAGCTCAAATCATGGGTATATGCTGGGAATTAGACCGAAATTGCTTCAACCGCTTCCAAGTTCCACTCGTGGAGCTCCGGGGCGGAGAGTTGAAATTCTCCTGTGCTAACGAGCTTCTAGTGGGTTCCATTAATCTTGTTATTTTCTCCATGATGGTCCACTTGAAGCTCAAATCGGTGGGTTTGTGTTGGGACTTAGCCCGATATTGGCTCGGGCGCTCTTAAGTTCGACTGGTGGAGGTTCAGTGGTGGTATGTTGGATATAAAACCTGTTCAATGTTTAAA